>CAKAEH010001547.1:0-48374 GCA_916381525.1 Cercopithifilaria johnstoni
TTATTTATTATTATTATTATTTTTATTAATTATTATTATTATTTATTATTGTTATTTACTATTATTATTGTTATTTAGTATTGTTATTATTATTTATTATTATTGTTAAATTATTATCATTTAATTCAATTTTTTAATGAAATAATTGGTATTGCTTGTTTATCTCACTACAAATGGATACCATATCTGATGATCGAACAAGCTCCCAGTTTTTCATCAAACTTAAGCAGTATTGAATGTTTAGAAAATTCTGGAAATCCCAAACAATTCCGCACTCATAAATTTGCCAGTGATAAATGATTTAAATTATTGTTAATTAAATAACAAATAAATTACATTACCGTTTTAGTAAAAGTGAATTGGACTAAGCAATTGCATGATATTATTATGTAAAATTAACAAATAGTTACGATAATTTAATTCCAATTTTCATTTCTGATATGATTACAAATATCCATTGTTAGTTTATATATGATTTTTTCCAAAAATCAAATGTTACAATAATTTAATTGGTTTTCTCACTAACCTCATTTGACTTTTTGGTCAATGTGAGCAATTTATTGATCTGTATGGAGAAGAAGCGAAAGGTAAAGTGAAAGGGATAACCTAAGTGACCATCGGAAAATGGCCGGTCACATTTTGGATCCCAAGTATGTGGTATCCTCCAAAAAGCATACATACATACACTGACATACACTTACACATCCACTCACATTAACCCGCAAATACACACACACAGCTACTCACACACACACATACACACACATTCACATACGTACACATATATTAAGTACACACATACATTCGTATGTGACACACTCAATCTCATAATCAACATTTTATTATATTTTCATGTCCTCGGTATCCTCAACAAGTTTAGAGGGAATCTATGGTCTTTGTTACTTCATTTTATTCTTCTCTTTATACTGGTTCTTATCAGTTTACTATTTTCCACTTTATTAAAAATATATTCAAGAAGATTATCATATAATAATAGAAAAGGAAAAATTGAAGAAATTTAAAAATTTCATTTTTGATACAATTTTTCTTTAATATATATATATTAAAAGATAATATTTTTGACATTCATTATGGTTCAATAATATTGGTATTATTTAAAATTCTAAGTTTTGTTTTGAAATTAAATTTCAATTTGAATTATTATTTGATTTAATTTCGAATTTTATTGAATACAAAAATATTGATTTTTCCTTCACAAAAAAAATATGTAATATTTTTTAATTAACCATTTTGCTTTGTTTATTTTTGCTCAGTAATATATAATAATATATGGCATATATGTTTATTTTTTTATTGACCACTTTTGTATATTTGTTTATTTACACCTATTTGTCTTTTTGTTTATTTATTTATTTATCAACAGATATATAATCTATGATTAGGTAAATAATTTTTCCTTTCCTTCTTCATTTTACTAATTTTATTAATTGTTAGAAAAGGTAAAGAAATGAATGAACGATGTAAAAGAGTAGAATGAAACATTTTAAAATGAAATAAATGATCGACAATTACTAATATTATCTTTTATTTCTTTTTTGAAAAAAGTATGAATCATTCATAAATAATTTCCTTTTTAAAATATTATTATTATGATTTTTGATTCGATTCGTTTCCATTACTTTCATATATTTATTATATACTATTGAAGAGAAAGTTTTTTTAACCTAACCTTCATACTATATCATATCATTATTGGTTGCATGTTTGTTTCGAATTATTTATTCCTTTTGCTGTTTCTCTAACCGAATAAAATTTCATACCTAAAAATGTTATTTTAAAGCCAATTGTTTTTTTAAATTACTTTTCTTTTTTTATATATAACTATTTAATATGAAAAATATTTTATAATTTAGTCAGAAAATTCAATAATTTTGGAATATTAATTAAATAAAGGTATATAATTATATTGAAGTAAAATTTAAAGGAATCATCAAATTAATTGCATTTATTCATAAATGAAATTTGATCAACTATTAAAATCGCTATATAATTGATATTTTTAAAATCAATTTGAATTCGATTCTGTGATCAAACATGATCAACTGAAATGTTAATTGTTTATTTGCAGTTCAAAAATTTTATTAAAAGCCTTAATTATTTAAATATGCTTGATTATTTCCTTCTCATTCTTATCTTTGTCGTATATTTCGACAGTCTTCAAAATGATTGTCTTCATACGGATCATCCCATCCATAAATAAATACTTTTCAATCATTTTAATAGTTAATTTTAAACCGATTTAGATCCTCGAAAATATTGGCTAAATTCAAGCAAAATTTGATTTATCATATGTTTAGTTTGATTTAGAATTAATTTTGAAGGTTATTTATGAAGTATGAAAATTCATAAACCGGATAAGGTGCATCTTTTCACTCAGAAAGCGAAAGAAAGGAATTTTTTCAGAAGGACGTAAAAGTGAAAATTGTCGTAAGGAAAAAGTAGAACGGTGAAAAAAGTGCAACGATTGAGGAGGAGAGAAGAAATTCGCATAATTTTATTCTTTCCAGTTCTGAATGTGAACTTCCTTTCTCCTCAGTCGACAAAAGTCGCACTCCTTTTGGAGGTTGGGGGGATCGAACCCCCGCCCTCTCGCATGCAAAGCGAGCGCTCTACCACTGAGCTAAACCCCCATCCGTAACAGTTATTCTAATTCTAAGAATAATTTTTCTTATTTGTAATAAATATATGACTATTATAAATTATCATTGGTGGAAATATACCACTACTCATCCATTTCTCTTTCTTTTTCATAAGTTACTAGAACTGTAATTATAATTTCTTTATCATTAATTCTATTATTTCTCGCAATAGCGTAGTTCATTATACTATTACAATTAATCACAATATTAATATTATCATTACCATCATCATTAATTTCTCTCTCTCTCTTTCTCACTTTTAACTGTATTATTATTATTTATTGTATTATTATGATTATTCATAATATTAATCTCATCATTACTGTATCTTCAATAAATATTACGAATTATTATCACTATTATTATTATTATTAGGATATTGTTATCAGAAACGATTAATACTAATCATTTCTGATATTTGCAAATAATGAATGGAATTATATGAAATGTTTGATAAGAAAGATATGGAAAAAAGAATAAGAATAAACAATTATTAAAAGCAATAAAATAGTAAGCCTATCAGTGTTGTATAAAAGAAATGTTTAAAGTTGGAAGAAGCGATTGTTTGAATAATGTGAACTATAAATACCTAAAAATGCTGTCAAGATTGAATTTATCATTTGAATAGCTGTTGTTGCATTATTGATTGCATTTTTATTCTATTATCGATGACGCATGAAATTACGTAATATTAGTTTAGTTGAAGAAATTGTTTTAAAATAATGATACATTATTCAGCTATTATTTATTTATAAATAAGAATATATTATTTAGCTACATTTGATATAATTTTCTTATTCCTAACTAACTAATTAGTAATCAATGATAATACATATATCACTTGGTTGTTATAACTTTGTAATAAATGATAATATATGAGTTATCGGAGATTTTTGATAAATCACAATATGTTTAGTATAATGTGAGAATTTTGGTATAATTTTATTACTATTTTTATTTGGAAAAGAATTATTTCATATTGAATAATAATTTTTCTATTGAAAATTCGAAATTGCAATTTTATTAAAAAATAATTTTTCCACGCAAAATTCAGAATTACAATTTTTTTTCTATTCAAAAACGATTTTCAATATTTCGTATAATTTTTTTTAACTACAAAATATTGAAAATAGTGCATTCTATTCTGTATGTTTGTATTATTGGGTGTTTTTGAAATGGAAAATTTTAGTGTAATTTGCTTATCGTTTGATGTTTGAAGTTAGAGATTGGATGATGAAATGGAAGAAATTCTCTCACAAGTTGGAAACAATTATTACAAAAATACGTGACAGGTAAAAGTTTTCATTTCTGTCAAATCGAGACAGGTAAAAATTTTCATTTCTATCGAAAATTTTCATTTTAAAATGTTCACAATTATTATGTAAACTATTGGGTTTGCTATATGCGAATTTGATATCATATTAAAATTTAAAATTATTCATGAGGAATTATGATAGTGAAATTATTTCGTTTTAATTTACTTTTACCTTTAATTGGAATCGTTAGGCTATGAGAATTATTAGGCCTATTAGCTAAAACATATAGCAATACTTTTTCAATTCTTTCTGAGCATATTTTATCATAGAATGATGATTTTTAAGGTGAGATTTGTATGAAAAATATTATTTCATTATTATGCATATAATTAAGATATAACCAGTGCATTAATTTTGAATTCCCAACTTAATGAGTTCATTTGATTTAAATGAATTCGTTTAATTTCTTTCAGCTATGTGAAATTTTTATTAAACTATTCCTGGTTTGTTATTATCTCTGTAATATTAATTTCGTTATGTTTATCAGTTTATGCAGCGCTATTTTGTTATGATACTTTCACATTCAATCCATTAACTGTAAGTGTATCATTTTATTTTTCCTTTCCATTTTTTTAAATTAACAAAATAATTTAAGATTAACTTATCGAACATATGAAATGAACACTTTGCCGGAAGGTATCTGAAAAGATCGATCATCTGATTCAAATTTGTTTTTCATTTGTTTCATTAAATGTTGAAATAGTAAATGTAATTATAATGCATTTGAATACTGTATCGATTTTTATATTTCAATTTATGCAATATTAGAAAAAAAAATAGCTTAAATTTTTTTCCTTGAAATTTTTAAAAATTGCATTTTAAATTTGATCGATAATAAATTAAATTATATCTGAGGGATTTGAAACTCGTAATACTTTTTTATCGAATCAACGATTGGCATTGGATAATTTAATTGATCGAGCTGTCACAAACGAACATATCAAATCAATAAGCAAACGTGAAATAACCGATAATAATGTGCCACGAAAGTTAGCAAATTTAATTTAATTAATTTAAGTTAAGAATGATTTGAAATATTAAAAAATACCATAACTTTTAAAATATCTTTACACTTGTTTTTTTTAATATATGAAAACTTTTAAAAAGGTAATAATTTTTTTCTCTATTTTGTATATTATTAAATTTCACAATTTTTGTTGATTACAGGTATGATCGACTTGCCCACCATAAAAATACAAGAGAAACAAAACTAGAAATACCACTTAATGCATGTCAACAGTATTTCGTCCTTGGTGCTATCATTCCACATGAACTTATATTAGTGTTGTCGAAATTAATTTTCAAAGTATCATCATTCAATAGTGTACGTTGAAAATTTCCCATTGCAATTTCAGATGTATTTTTGCAAAAAAAAGAAAAAGAAAAAGATAATTTAAACAAAGGATTTTGAATCATCGAGATATTTAATCATTCAATATATATTCCGGATATATTTTTATCATATTTTGTGATATTGATTAGATCACAATAAAGGATGCTTAATCCGGTTTATTACGTAAACGAGAAAAAAAGAACAATATCTCATCCGTGATATTCCTGAAATTTTTTTCAATTCTTTTATAAATTGCAGTTATTCAACATGCATATAATGGAGCGATTATGTGCCATCGATTCCATTATAGATAATGAAATTAATTTGAATGGTTTGAATACGACAAATATAAAACGTTTATCGTTTTCCTTTAATTTACCATATTATACGATGTGCTTAAATATGAATATATCATCATCAAATTCATGCTCTTCGCTTGATTCTAATTAGTAAGTTTATTTTTTGAATTGAATACATTGGTTTAGTTTTATCTAATATAGACATTGGTGATAATAGATAAGCTTGAGAGAATGATAATACAAGCATGAATGAAAGAATAAAGGAGAAACAATTGAAATCTGTCCTATAGATAATGAATCGAAATCTATCCCAATGAAAATGTATCGAAATTTTTCGATCCCATAAAGAATGTATCGGAATCTATTCCGCAGATATTTGTATAAGAATACATTCTGTAGATAGTATATTGGAATCTATCTTATAAATAATATATCGGATTCTATCCGTAAATAATATATCGGAATCTATCTTACAGAAATTGTGTATTGAAATTCATTGTGCGATAAACCTAATGTTTGTAAAATATAGTTGTGAATAACTTTTGATACATTCTAAATTTGAATCATTTAAAAAATCACAAATTATCACATATATATGCATGCACGCTTATTGCATCACAAATTGATTTCCATCTTAATCAATGATCAGAGATAGATAATTAATTTATTGTTGAGAATATTATCATATTCATCAAACAATCTATCTATTTGATGTGATAATTTCAGCATTGATGTGTTCAAATCGCTTGTCTTAGCATGTCAGTCGGATGAGTCGTTAATTCAATGTCAACTACCCATTGCTAAACAACTTTCCAACATGATATTTCAGAAAAATGACGGGCCTATAGATGTTAATCAACCACTTCATTTTGCTGTTGTTTTACCGGTAATTACTTACCTTCTACAGTTCTAATAATGCTATCGAAGAATTGCAAATAAAGCTAGAAATGATATATTATTCTCTCTTCTTTATTTATCTATAACGTTTATAATTTCTAAAACTTTCCTAATTTCATGTAAGTTTGTGAGAAGTTTAAAATTTCACTTAATAATCTAGTAAGCTTATAAGTTTATAAGTTAAGTTTATCTTAATAACTTATAGTTTATAAGTTATAAGTTTATGCAATTTTGATAAGTAAAAATTAGTTGGGAGGCAATTCGGTGTTAAAAAACAATCGGATTTAATTTAATTTTCTTTTACAAGTTTTACAATCAATTTTGATTTAATTTTATCTTCATATTTATTTACAGATTTTACAATCAGCTGATGGTTATTCACATTTTCATTTTTATTCAAGTTTACTTCAAAAGTTTCAAGAAAATTATAACGACGATGAGTTAAAATTAGTTGGAGCGCAATTTGGCATTAAAGAAGGATTGTTTGTTAAAGAACTTCGAAATGATATACGACTTGGTGTATTAGCTGTCATTCTTACAATATTCATTATATTAATATATACTGACAGCTTTTTCTACACATTTTGCATCACTGCTACCTTATTATTATCAATTAGTGTTGCTTTTTTTGTTTATACGGTAGGTTATATTTCTTTAATATTATTTAATAATTTTTTTTAATTTTTTTTTACTATTAACAATGATTCTATTCAACGTATCACACATATTATTATGATAGAAGAAGAGATGATAGAAGGGAAGGGGGAAAAGAAAGAAAATTTTAATTTACAATTTCATATATTATTACATTCCTAATATTAAGCAATTTTTTTGAAATGGATGAATGAATACGGTATAATTGATCGGTTAGAAATAAATTTCATAAAGCATTGAATTTTTTTATTGAAAAAATTTCAGGTAATTTTTGGGATTAAATTTTTTCCATTTTTGAATTTACTTGCAATGATACTTGTTGTTGCCGTTGGTGCGGATGATGCATTCCTTTTCATGTATCAATATCGGAAACATAAAGAGGTTTTTATTAATTTCTTTCTCTTTCTTTGCTTTTAGTTGAAAATATAATTTGTAAAAATTTATAAATTATGTTGTATAGACATAAGTTTGCATTTTAGGATGCCACTAAAAAATGGTCACCAGTGTTATTGAATTGTGAATCAAACAATACAAAAGAAGAGAATTCTGATAAACAGGAGGTGATTATTGTTTTAAAAATTTATTAATAAATGCATTAAATCGTCTTGCTATATTATTATCACTATCACTATTATTATCATCATCATCATCGGAATAGATCATAAGAGAAAGAGAAAGACAATTTCTTCTTTTTATGCAAAATATTCAAGTGATATTGATAATACATATAGTGATAGGGAATATAATGATGATGATGATTAATTTCACTACCATCTTTCATTACATTATATCATTTTAATTTTGCTATTTATCATTTCAAAGATAATATTTCGTTTTTGTTTAAGCGAAATTAGCCTGAATTTTTATTATTTAATAATTTAAAAGAAAAATGAAAATTTCAGTTAATGGAATATCATCGTCAACAAGTGATAACAGGTTTAAGTGATGCATTATCACACGCTGCAATTTCAATGTTGGTTACATCAGCAACTACTGCTGTTGCATTCTTTGCTAATCTTGCTTCAGAGATTATGGTACTTAGGTTGGTGAAACAATTTATAATTTTTATTATTCCTAATTTAGTTTGAAAAAAACAAAAAAAAATGAACAAAAAAATTACTAAATTTCACATCAATCTTATTATTATTAAAAAAGTTTCCAAAATAAAAAGAAAGAATTTGATTGTTAAAATCAATGATTATCTTATTTCAGACATTCTTTTCAGGTGATTCTTTAGATTTCTCTATTTGAAGTATTTTGGTTTTTCTGTTTTAGATGTTTTGGTATATATGCCGGTATATTAATGATGATTAATTATATGCTTGTAATGATAATATTACCTGCTGCAATTGTCGTTAGTGATGGACGTGTTAAATCATTTAACATTTCAACATTTTTCGTTTGGAGAATAAAATCACGAATTACTCAACTTTGGCATAATGCTGCCACTAGCATTGATATTGTATTTAGCAGAATAATTTCACAAATTGTATATATTGTTCGATTACCACTGACATTATTAGCACTTATTGCATTTGTTATATCAATTTATGCAATTGTTAAAACACCTGGAATTCGATTACCAGAAAAAAATTCAATTCAGGTTAGTTAATTTATTACTCATTTCAATTTGTTAAATTAGAAAATAATTAAATAATATTGTCTGTGTAATGACATATTACTATTAATAAATAAGAATTTTGATTAAGTAAATATTTAATTGTTATTCCTAACAAAATAAATTGATTTGGGTAGAAAAAATAATTTACTTTATAACATTTAGTTTTTACGTTCTAATCATCCATATGAATGGTTTGATGAAAATGCTGCAACACTGTTCGACTTTTCGAACGGTCAACGTCCAAAAATGAATGTTATTGCGATTTGGGGCATTAAACCAACAACGTTAGTAATTTGACATTCTTTTCAAATTATTATCATATTATATAACTTAAGTAAATTTTGATAATTTAAATATCTTAAAGAAGATATACATATGTACAATATCTTTGCAATATTGTGTATCTCGAAGATATTTAAATTCAGCAAAGGAATTTCCAAAAAAGCCATTAACAATTACTAATTTTGAGTTTTAGTAGTTCTGATAATTGCTGCTAACATATTTAAAAATTTGATGAATTAGTGAATTTGTTTATTTTAGAGATAGAAAAGTTTGATAAGTTCAAATCTTTTTAGGGATGGAAGTTTGCTGATTCCAAAAGAAAAAGGATCACTAAATATCGATAGTGGATTTGCTGATATTTTGGCCAATCATCTACTAGAATTTCAGATTAGTTATTAATGAGAAACTTGCTAAATACATGATATGTTCATTTTAATAATTTTAATTCTAGAAATTTTGCAACTATTTGGAAAATAAAATTCAAAATCTTCATTGAAGCATTTATTTCTAAGAAATCGAATTAATGTACTGCAAGAATTTGAATTGCACTGTTTGCTAAAATAATACAATGAAAACTTCTTAATGTAATGTTTATTAATTTTAAGCATTGCTCAAATATGTTAGCCATCAAATCAATCCAAATGTGAAACAGAAATTATGGTTGGATGAATTTATTAAATGGACAAATTTAAATACAACTTCAAAAAGCTGCCGACTATTCAGTGTAAAACAATCCGGATTATCAACTGTTAGTTAATTAGTTGGAAAAATTTTTTTTTTTGATTTAAAATTAGCCACTTTTTTTTAATGTAAAATTAATAATTTCGTTATCGAAATATCTTTTTTGCAAATAATTTTACTGTCATTTAAAGATAAAGAATTAATTAAACTGTTTAAAAAGATAACTTTTTTTCTTCTTTTTCAGCCGAAATCATTTTCCGGAAATATGCTTTCACATTGTTTTCTTCAATTTGGACATGCAAAATCACTTCCGATATTTGACCAATGGCAACGTAATGATAATGATGGACCAATTTTTGATAAAAATGGCACCTTTTTGGTGTACTTTTTATTAACATATAGCAAATATAATTTGTCAACTATTTTCAAAGAAATGAAACCATTTTTCGATTTTATAAAAAGCATAAAAATGGGGGAAAGTGAAATTTCAGGTAAGCTATATATATATATATATATATATAATGTTGGCGTTATCACTCGATCTACTATTTATTAACATGTAGAATTATCATCCCAAATATCTTCGTGTAAAATTACTATCTAACATAGTACTATTTACGTGCACATTTGTTACTTACATAATATAATAGACGTTTAAATTATATAAATCTTTTATATACTAATTAGTTAAGCATAGATTGAGCAAAAATGATTTGATGAAATTAATAAGAAATTGGAGATTTTTTAAATTTTTTGAAATTATTATTTTAGAAATTAGCAATTGAAGAAAGAATATTTATTTTCTACATTTATTCAATTACATTTTATTTCTTTTTTTCTGTTGCAGAATTCAATGAACCTTTAATTTTAACAACAAATCGTATAACGAAGTTGTATGATTTATTTGAGCGTATTCTGAATGGTACCGCTATTTCGGTATTTATTTCATTGATGGTTAGTATGATAGTGATCATTTTTATCACTTTCAATGTGATCCTATCATTTTTGGCTATCATTTGTATTGCTACCGTTGTTACTGTAACTATTGGTATCGTACTTTGGGCTGGTAAGTTTTCTAATCATTTCAATATTTTTAAAATGATCGTTTTTTTCTCTTCTTTTTTGTTCTCTAAAGATTCGAAAGTTTCCTGATCCGAATTCTTCAGAATTATAAGTATGAATAAATAAATGAAATGTAATTTTAAGGTTGGACAGTTAATGTTGTCGAAGCAACAATAATTGTACTAACAATTGGCATGAGTTTCGATTACTGTCTTCATTTCGCCGTTGGTTTCCGACTTCATAAAACCGCTAATTACAGGTAACTTTGATTTCTCTGGTATAGAATTTCATCTTCACTTGTTATTTATCATTTTAATATTTACTAACCGTATGTTGAAAATAACTGTAATATTTCCATTTTTCGTTGAAATAATCAATATAATTATTCAATTATTTAACTTTCCAAATAATTGCACCAATTAATATTATTGAAAACTTTTTTCATTAACATTTTAATTTATCAACAAAATTTTTTAATCATTAATATTAGATTATTGTCGATATTTCAGTATAGTAGCATCTGCTGTTGGTATACCGGTATTTCTATCAGCTGTTTCATCATTCTTTTCGGGATTTGTTCTAATTGGCGCTTCAACACAAGCATTTTTTGAAATTAGTGTCTTTCTGATGCTAATTACTATCATAAGTTTTACCGTTGCTGTATTTGTCTTCCCTTCGATGGTTACTTTGCTATTACAAAAATGCTCATCACCTGATCCGGCAGCAACCACGCACCTTTAAATGGTCAAAAATACTTTTTATAATTCTTTGAATGGAATTTAATTTATTGAGAAATAAATTAAATTAAATGCAAAAAAAAAATTTCATTCAAAGTTGACATGAATTTTTAAAAGAAATAAATGTTGAATGTATCAAAAAGTTAATACAAAACTTACGCACACAGACAGGTTGTCACAATTCTTAGCGATTATACGCAAATTTTAATTTCTCCTCCTTCCCCTCCCTCACAGAAAAAAAAGAATAAAATATAAAATTTGTCGCTGTTTAACAATTACTTCATTTTCGTTTGAAATAGAATATTAAATGAGCAATTAACAGAAGTTGTTGTGTACTTTCAAACCAGCTTATGCAATCAAGAAAGGATACATCGGCAGTGATGTATTACATATACTTTAAGTTCACGTACATTCACGTATCGACTGGTTACATCATCGACTCGTCACTAAACAAATTAAATTAAATATCATTTCATTCAGTGTAATGGAAAACAATGCTATTTTTCAAAGAACAAAAAATTTTCTAAGTGCGAAAAATAAGATGTACGGAAAATAAAATATAACGAAAATGCAGAAGTTTATCATCTTGCTACCTTTATCGAGTAAAGATGCTGTTATTGATGATTTAAAAGCGGAAAAAAATAATCGATTCAGATTATCAGAAATCAAATTAATCTTTCTGTGAGAAATAAAAAAGAAATAGAAGAATTTAATTTCGACTTAAATGTGGAAAAAAATTGATTGAATAATTTATGATATTAATTTACATCCGGTTAATTCGGATGTTGATAACATATGAAGTTACCATCCATCCTACTCAAACCGCAGACGGATAATGAACGGATAACGGAAAGGTATTAAATGTGTTACAGATTTAATACTTCTACGTCATCCGTTCATATTTCCTAAGATGCAACGGTATGGTTGTTCTTATTGAACGTATTGAAACACGTTAAAATAAATTGAAATAAATCGAACGGTATCCAATTCTATCAACTGCGAATAAAATGTGCTCGAAAGAGAACTATTAAGGTTTCTTTTTGTATTTCTCGTTTTTCCTTCAGTTAAAATTAATAAATTTTATTTCAAATATCATCAATTATTTTGCGGCAAATAACAAAAATCAAATATGAATCGGTTAATATGAATTAAAAAATGTACAACTTTGGAATTATCAGAATTAACTGTAAACAGACTAATGCAAGATAAAATTATCATTATCAATGTGATAGCATAATTTGGATAATTGGAGAAATAGAAAAAATTCACGCATCACAATTTCATGCTAGTTTTTCTCAGTAATTTACACCGTAATGAAATACTTATTAGGGGATCCGATAGGTATAATTGGAGTATTGCAATATAATAAACTTTTTGCAAAAATAGTCAAATTTGATCTCCAACTTTTCAAGGCAACTTTTTTGTTCTTTCTTGAAAAACTTTGCACATTTGATAAGACAATGAATATTTTATGACTATGTAGCTTACCTTAGTTTTATAGTGATTGATACTTTTATATATATTAAGGAAAATTAATCTGTAAAAAAAGAGTGGAAGAATTTTTTCTGCAATTTAACAACCGATAATCATGTTTCATGAACTGGTTTAAAATTCAAAGAAAATTTCCAACATTGTAACAAACAATAGTTTACATTGCCTTGATCATGTTCAACGTGACACAAAATCGGAAAATATTGGATTAAAAAAATATTGAATGACAGCATTTTGTACGACCTTATACGAATCAAAAAGATCAAATACGAGTAACACAACATTTATTGTTGTTTTGTACCTATGAATGGACTAGTTTATTGACAGAATTGAAGATCAGGTAAGCAATGAATGTTCCACATTTACTCCAGTAAGTGCTATTTCAGGTCGCAAAACTCGTAAAATTTGTAGATGTTATCAAAATAATTATTGCAAAACAATTTCTTTTTCAATAAAACCAACTCCCCTAATTTCAAAAAATTCAAAAATTTGAAGTCACTATTCACTTCTTCTCCTTCTTTACTCTTCATTCAAAGGAATGATGAATCGATGATCTTTGGAGATGGTTTTATGTTCTCAACGGATGGATCAATTGCGCCTCCACATATCCCCTTTGTTAGGTACATTTTGAAGATTATCTTGATTTACGCCATCTTTGTAAATCATCACTATTCCCAGCAAATATGTCCTTTGAAATTGTCCACCAGAATTTTTCAAAATACGGGCAAGTTGGTAGCATTTTATGTACTACCTTGGATTAAAGTTGCATTATACGCGCAGCTGTAACACATCTTCTCCTAATACTATCAAAATATGCAAGAGGTCCCCAATATGGCTACATTTATTTATGAAAAGTTCAAAAATGTTACGGTATATAGTTCGTTAAACTTTCTCTTCACTGTTTAGCATTTTCTTCATACATTTTTCGTTTATTAAAAAAAGAGCAAATTTGCAAAATCATTCATGTCGTAAAGAGAAGGAAATTTAAAACTTCCGGTTCAATACCGAAATGATTTTGACACAAAAATTTTTATGCCATTTACAGTGTCTGGGTTGGAATGATTTGCCGAATTATTTCTACTTGGTCACATTATTAGGTGATGTAAGAAAGTGAGCAAATGGTGAAAAGTTGGTAAAACCTCCATAATCATTATCGGATGGGTGAATGTCTTTCACAACTGGAACTTGAACATGTTTAACGAGCTATATCAGAAAATATTCTTTAATTTAATCATAATCAAAAGGAAAAAAAAAGCTCGAAGATAAATTTTAATACACAAAATTTTGAAGTAGCAATATCTTTTTATGCCGATTATAATACGAGGATCAGATGCTAACAAAATTACCCCTTTCCTCATTTTTGACCCATAATTCTGGATTGATCAAACTTTCCATTTCATCGTCCGCGCAACTACCTAAAAAAGATTAGGTGAACAAATGTTTTTCAGTCTTTATTAGGATCATCAAAACTGATCCAGCTAATTCAAGTCCAGCTATATTCATCCGCATTTTACTTGTTATCATTAATACTGCCTGTTATCACTAATATTGTGCAAGTATTATACACAACACCATCTTTTTTTTTCTCTTCCCATTTCAGTACCAACGTCCATATGATTATACTGTAGTGGGAAAATGAACAAAATTAAAATATAAGTTCCACTTAAATCATTTATTATTATTTGTAGTTGTGTGTTGAATATTTAAGTTGAGTTTATATAATTAAAAGCTTTAAATTAAATTGAAAATCAGGAAAAAGAAAACAACCTCGACTTTTACGTGGAAAGCATTTATCAGTAATATGATGCAAATCGCTGGCATATTGCATACGATGATCCTCTATAAGACTTTCATCACCATCATGGCATGCTTTAACATGTTTAATTACGTCAGATTTGGTGATTGTTGTCCATGTTTTCTTACATTCACGACAGAAGAACATCGGCAGCCGTACGTGCCTTCAAAGAATGAATAAATGGCGGACACGTTACATGACTTTTTGATGAGAACATCTCAATCTAGACCGTGCGTTAATGATAAATTGTTTAAATCAAGACCTTTTTTTCAAAGTAATTTATAGCGCTGAAATTATATTCCTATTCACTCCAATAGCTTTTACTATTCGAAATTTTCAAATATGTCACGCCTTAAAATTCCTTAATCAGTGAACTTGTCCCGGAACGATTGTATTTCTTCTGAAATGTAGATGCGTTCCGGAACTTAGAGAAAAAGTACCAGTAGAATTATTTCGTACTTGGAATTAGCGTGGTAGATAAGTGATGAACGTTGACCAGTAACTTGAAGACCGCAGATATTACAAATTCGAGGTGGCCGTGATCGTTTCTTTGTTTGCTGCGAAAACACGTCGCTACCAGCTGTTAAGCTATTTGACGGATCAACAATATCGATTGGCTCACACCCCATTACGGCAGTATTAGCGCTACTACCGGCCTCGTTTCGATATAAATCACCCAAAATACTCACTAAAAATGCTAAATATTATAACTGCAGTCAGAGCCAGAATAAACACTGAAATTGAAAATTCAATTAAATGCTCACCAATATTCACTTGATCCGGATCGTGTTGTAATACAGCACCTGAGAATGTATTCGGCTGTGAATCTGATTCCTTTTCCAAAGCACTATCTTCTGGCTCCACTTCGCTACCCTAGAAAAATTTATAAAGCACAATCTTAATCTTATTTAAGTTTGAAGATTCAAAAAATAGCATCGGAATTACAAAAGTGATTTAATCTTACAAAAAGTATTTTTGAAACATTATTACACGAAGAGATACTTTAGCATTTTCGATTTTCGCTTCTTTTTCGGTTTCAGTCATACGAGTTAACTCATCGGAATCCACCGAGGCAGCACACAGTTCCCCGGAACTGAGCAACGACGAATAATCAGTTATTCTTCAAATTTTAAAACTTATAAATTTGATGGCTAACAAAATAGTAAAGGAAAATTTAATTTGAAATAATGCTGAAAAAAGACAACGAAAAAAAGCATATAAACAAACTTTCGTCGTTTGTAAGTTCCAAATGGAATTTTTGATACGGCAACAGAATGGTGTAGCATTTCCCTGATTTTCTCACGCTTACGATGGAAGTCTGGCGTGACTTTATACTTTACCTGAAAATGAACAAAAAATTTTGATATATCTATCTGTTCACATTACAAAAAGGATTATTTTATGGATTTGACAGTCCGAATATTTTGAGAAAACTTACGTAAATAATCTTTAGATAACTCTATGGCAACTTACGTGATAACTTATAATTCAATAATATACATTTGGATAAAAAAAAAATAGATAACAAAAAAATAGATTTTAACTTCTTTAAATCCCATCCATTAAAGGATAGTTGAAAAAGATTAGCGAAGAAACATCTCAAATAATTAATAGCAAGCAATCAGCTAAGTGTTATTTATTTAGATTTCTTCATTAGCTGAATAATCGCTGAATAGCTGTCCTTAGCTGAGTAATGGTCAATATGGAGGATGCGTACTAATATGTGCATTAATTGTGCAATAAATTAAGAAACTGACATAAAATTCCTTTAATCCATGATCTGTGGTATAATGGCTGATTAAAGCGAATTCGGTCGGAAATTTTGAAAAACGACACCGTTCGCATTCATACGGTATATGACTGATATGATCCGCGGCAATGTGTATTTCCAATTCTTCCACGGTTTCATACGTCAGCGCTTGCAATGGACAAACTACACAACGAAACATTTGTGCCTGAAAATTTTCAAAATTCAGCAATCGTTATTTTTAGACTTATCAACGAATGTTTAACTTTACATCACATAAGGTCAGAGAATTAGTCTCACCATTAGATATTCATCCTTCTGCACACTTGTAAAAAGAGATCTCGCGATCAAATGAGCATACAATAACGCATACCGTAAAATATACAATATCAATAAGATTATATGTATTAACAATAATATCAATAAGATTAGATTACATGTAAGAAATTGATCATTGCAAGGTTAATAAAGATGGAAGTTTAAATATTCAGATTTGAAGCAATCAATTTATACAGTTGATGAGGTTTCTTATTGGAACAATTAAATGAAATAGAAAAGAGCTTTTTTGGCAAATGAACAACTATAGAAAGTTGGTCACATATAGTATCTGTAGATGGCATATGGGATAACGGTCAATTTCGTGGCTCTATATAGTAGTGCAGATGGATGATATAAGAGATAACGATTCAAGAAATTTTATATTTTGGATTTTGAAATGATCATTTCTTATTGATACATTGGTAAATCAAATATTTCAAATGAAAAAAAAAAAAGGAATTATTTTAAATTAAATAAAATATTTAAATTAAGTAAAAAATACAAAAGAGCGATAGCTGCGGCAGTACACGTCAATAATGATGATTGCAATAGCAGTAATTGTTGTTGTTTTTGTTTTGTGGTAGCAGTAGTAGTAGTAGTAGTAGTGATAGCAGAAGCAGTAGTTGTAGTGGTGGTAGTGGTAGTAGTAGTATAGTAGTAGTAGTAACAATGATGCTGCGGTTTTGAATGTTACGAGTGTTGTTGAATGGTTTGCTGCTCCATTCCTTCCTTCCTTCCTTTCCTTCCACCATTCATTTCTGTCCTTTTCATTCTTCCCATCTATGAAAGTAGGAGGAGAATGAAAAAGAGCGAGGGAAAAGAGGAGAAAAAAGATGATGAAAGAGAAAGAAATGGATAGGAAAAGGAAGAAAAGGAATGGATGGGAAGGAAGGAAGAAGGAAGGAAAAGAATTGAATCGATCGGTTTGAGGAATTGTTATTGATATTATAATGACTATGCCTTTTTTCCAGAAAATTAAAGCATTAAGAATGAAAATTGTGAGGAAAGAGAGGAGGAATTCATCACATATAAGACATTTTCTTTAATAAGATTGCAATTCCAAAAAAAAAGTCCCGGTATTTTCCGTATTAGAGAAAGATTAGAATTAGAATATGATATTGATAGGGAGAAAAATGATGATATCATCACTTTGAATGTATTTTTCGCTTTCCTGCAACATCTGATTAAATTATTATAGGCATTTCTTAACTGATAGGAATTGTCATTTCTTATTTGAGTTATTCTAATTTTGTTTGCATCACAATTCATATCCTTAATATTCGTAAGCAATTTCCTATCTTTGCCCTTTAACGATTTAAATTCTGCTAGAAATTTGATTGATATTCCAAAATGACGTTTATTTGGAAATTCTGAATATGGCATACAAATTTTCAAATATATCATTTGTGATCAGGTGATGATGCATTGAAAGATATGACATTAGATAATGTTAGATATAAATATTTATTTGGAACCCCTACCTCGATTTCTTACAGTTAATAGGATATTCTCTTAACATATATAGGCGTTTCTTAACTGGTAAGAATTGTATTTATTCCCTTGTTATGCATTCTCATCTTTGGTGCTTCTCTCAACTACCAGTCTTTTCCCTCAAATTTCGAAATCATTCATCTTTCAGCTATCTATCCTTATTTTCTCTATTTGCTCAACATTTCCAAATCAAACAATCATAGGATTACTGGTCATTTTCGCTCACTAATGGCCACTACATCATTGCAATAATTGGATGCCGTGCAGAAAATATTTATTGGTCATCATTATTAATAAACTATTATTCACCAATTTTTATTGATTGAAATTTTAGAATCTCCACGAAAAATAACTAATAAATAAAAATTAAATTATAAAAGACTGAAATGTACAGTCAGATCCGCTCGAAGTGGATGATCGTTTTTATCATATATCAGCAATTATTTTTTGTTTGTAAAATTATATTACTATTTAAAAAGATTAATTTAATTGACTGGATGTGCGTTTTTCAGAAAGGTGCAAAATTTGTTCTCATATAACACGAATTTATTCTCATATTACATAATACCGGAAAAATGACGTTTTTCGGGAATTGATTGGACCGAAAAACTCGAAATACTGGAAAGTATTAAACCAGTTTTCCTCTTTGTTTTTATTTTTTCAAGTGAGTGATGGCCATTATATCCATCGTTCCTTCACAATTATGCTTTTTAATATTCTAATTTTGAATTTCGCAACAAATCGTATTTTTAAGATAAATTTAATAAAATGAAACGAAGACATACATATTTGATTAAGTGACGTGGCCATACATCCTTTTCGACTTTATTTGATATTGCCTTCCATTTTTTTCCATAATATTTGATGCGGCCGTTTAGATTTTACAGTATATGTGAAATGATTAATGAAAAGTGTTTTACCAAAGATTAATCAGTTATTAATTATTTTCACTGTTGTTCATCGTTGTACCGAAGTTTGTTGCTTTCGATATACTCTCTTGTTGCAGGAATGTTCTTCTTGTTTGTCACTTAAGATTATATAGTTTCAGGGCCTAAATACTTCAATGTCCAAACTTATAGGATTAATAAGTCACCAGACTGATAATGGATTATTACACGTATTTGTTCCAGGTTTTTCTCTTCCTTATCTTTTTCTCGTTTTAAGCTTCCTGCTTTCACTTGATTGGAAAACTGTTGGTAACACTGACTAAAGATATAAAGACTTGATTTTGTTTATGATAGATTTATTACTTGACTAATTTGTTGCATCAAAATCCTTGTTACTTTGAAAAACCTTGTTAGAATTCAAATTTATACTGATGATGTTTCTTTGATAAATATTTTGCCTTTTTCTTTATTTATAGGGAAACATCCTGATTTGGTAATTGATCAGCGTAAAATACCGAATGATGAACGACACTTTCATATTGGTGATTTTATATCATTTTATATCATCAATGGTTCTGTCACTTCACCAACTCGGACAAGTAAATTGTTCGAAACACGTCTTCTAAACAATGTTTTACAGGTATAAGTTATTGTCAGTACTTACGTTATACAAACTTTCATCTATTTTATTGCTCGGGACTTTTATTTTTGCGGTTGATACTAAATGATTATGAAAATTTACCATCATCCGCTGCCGTTAGTATGCTATTATATTACAACGGATTCAAAATTGTTTTGATCATAAAATCATTCATAAGTGATCGATTTTGTAAAATTAATAGCATACTTGCAGCTGTTCTTTTTGCTAAGAATTTATACAAATGCGTAATATTTCCTTTGTCTATTTCAGGTAAAAGTTTCGGTGATATTTCCCCCAGAAGAACTCTTTGAACGAGCCAATTCCACCGCATTTGCAGCCCCTACTAAAAAAATGCTTGCTTGGTCGCCTGACTTTGCATTTGTTGGTTGCTCTCCCAATATCGTCAAGACATTATGTCGAAACCAGATGTATAAGGCTTGGATTAAAAGGTATGTATGGTTCGAAGTTAAGAAGGGCATCTTGTTGTTTGATTTCTCTGATTTCCAGAGCAGTTCCGTCTTTCAAGAAGATTTGATATGGAACTAATGGGGTTGTTTCGAATACTACACTAAATCACATTTGATTTCTAGTGGTGAATTTGATCTATTTTTATCAGAGTATTTATTTCTTATGAAAAAAAGATTTTTTGGAAAAAAATCTTCTGGTAGCCAAATGAAATAATTCCAGATGACCAAGTAAAACTGCGGTCGTAATTTCATTTCTTCTTATTCAAAGCCACAAGAATACGTTAAGTACACAAAAAGCAAAAATTTAACTGCTTGATTTGAGAATGTTTTGATTTCGGTTAATAATCTTATTATAGAATCCCTGGGATGGTCCAAAATATTGCTGGTGTGTTCGTGTCATGGCAAATAGTGGGCGATGTTGTGGATGAATGTGATGAGCAAAGCAAGCAACTTATCAAAAGAGCGGTTAGTCTATGCTTGTTCAAGCTACCACTCTTTTTGAAATCTTTTTCGCTATTGAAAACATTTTGAAAGTCTGTCCTTTGCGTCTTTATATGCATATTTTATTTTCTGCTTAAAATCATGAATTGGCCATTTTGTTCTAAATTTAAAATTTATATCTCTGTCCATATTTCTTCTAGAATCGTTAATTCTTCACTCTGTACGAAATGTTTGTTGGAAAATTTCTACAACATTCACGTGGGAATTTTTCCTATATTTAGCCATGGAATCGCGAAGAAAGCAGTCAATATTTCCGAACTATTTTTTGTCCTGATCGTCCACACCAGATGCGACAAAAACCATTTCGCAATCGACATTCTTTCGCTGCATCACTGAAAAAAGTTTCCTTTTCTTATTCTAAAATTTTTTTGTAATATTTGACAGTATAATCAACAAATGATTTGAGCTAACCAGCGTTATCCTATAGACCTGTATAGAGTTATGTCCATATCCACTGCCCCTGTGTTAATAGCCAAATGCTATAGTGAACAGTACTGGACCTTCCTAACACAAAATCTAAAATGTAAATGAATGAATTATTACAGTATACAGATAATTACGAAGGATTAGTAACAGCAGTACATGATTCAGACGCAAAAGTGTGGTCTTTGGCAATACCACACAGTGAGGTGGTATTTTTTTTTGGCGCACGTAAAGGGATGAAAGTTGGTGATTGGGTTCAGTTTAATTGCGCGTAAGCATTTATGATTCAACTCTTATCTTGTTATTGCAGTATTTTTTGATTTCAATTTTACTAGTCTCTGTCTTATGCAAAACTCGATTTGAAACGTTTGAATGGTATTAAGACAGAGTGAGTCCAATATTCAGAAGCTACAAGTCAATCTAGAGTACAATTGGGTGCCAGATCAGTCGAATCATTCGTATATGTAGCATGTAAGCGGCTAGAATCGTGTATCTCTTCCGAGAGGTTGCTTACCGTTTGTTGGCATTGCAATGGGCGTCCTTAGTAATTGTTTTCTTGTAGTGTTTTGCATATATTTCTTATTGTTCTATTCAGTGAAATCAAAGCAACTTAATGATTTTGCTCTTCAGACCGTACCCACGTCCCTATCTCAATTGTTATTTACAAGGAAAAAAATTCGAAATAATTGAACCAGTGCTTCCAACAAAAGCCTTCAAGGACACAGTTCGAGTTAGTTTTACTAAAATTGAACGAAGAAACGTGAACGAAGAATTCTTTTGTTTTTGTTTCTCTTGAAATTAAAAGTGTGTCATGGAGATTATATTCGATTTGGAAATTCTGAATTGTGTGTAAAAGATGAAGATCGTTGAAAAGATTTCTGTTATTTATCACCTCAATCATTATTTGCTCCCAATAAATTGAATGAAATGGTTTGACGACTGTCATCGTCTCTTTGGAAGGGGTAACATTACGACTACTTCTACGTAAACCTATGCCAAAGTAGCCTGAAAGTCTTATCAAATATATCATCAGCAACAAAATGTTAATAGGAAACATAGTCTTTTGATATATTGTTTCCTGACATTTAATGGATATATTGCTGACACAACTTGAATAATTAAAAATTAAAAGTTTTTCGTAGGTACAAATTTGGACGACCATTGCGGTTGATAGTTTAAAATATTATCCAACTGGTGAAGTAACTGTTGAGACTGAAACACTTGGAACTGTGGAATTTGGACCACGAAAATTTCGGCAGGATTACTGCAGTAGACATCTGTCTTTGATCATCAGCAAAATCATGCCATCTGAGCGAACTGGTGCTGTTTGGCAAGTATTTTGCGTGATAAATAAGGTCTGTCCATTCTTTTAATATAAACTTTTTGTGCTCTCTTTTTTTCCACTATGGTTTTGTGTTTTTATTGAACTTCGCAAAAAAATTGCTGAATTTGTGACGATTCCTCTATGAATCAAACTTTAACCGTATTTTGTTTTACAATTCTCACTACTGATTGAGGCGGTTATTGATCAGGAAACCAATTACGCTTTATAAAATATTCTATAGCGCAAGAGTGAAATTGCTGAAGTAAACAAAATTGAGGCTTTTTATATCTTTGGAGTTTAAAATTTATTACATTATATTTTATTTTTCGTTTAATGTAATAAATATTTTCATAGGTTAGTTTGCAAGTGGGAGTGGATTAAAGTTGTCCAAAAATTTTTTGGAAGCAATTTACTAGTATTTACATGACTAATATTTCTGCTGAAGCTTACATTTCATGCATTTCCTGAATTGATTTATAGGGATGTATGGAATTCATGCAAAGTTTGCGTTCGGTTGTAAAATTTTCGAATAAGAATGACAACAATCCTTCTCAGGAATTTCTTTCCACGAAAAAAAATGAATGCAATGCGAAATTTGGAACAGATGATAGTTATCATTTCAATGTAAATTAGTCTATATTATTACTCTCAACTCAGGCAAATACTAAATTATCAGAATGCGTTGTATGATCGGCATATTTATATAGCGTAATGCTGATTTAGAAAAGTCACAGTTGTAAGTTGTATTATCTTAACTTTTTAGTTAACCACTGAATCATTTGACGCAAAAGCTGGTAATGCTGTAATCATGCATTCAATTCATTATATATCTTCGTATCGATGGTTAGAATCGTTTAGTTTTCACCATTTGACAGTTCGCAACACAATTTCGCTGCTTTGAGAACTCTATCACATATTTTTACACTTTAGCATTATCTGATTAATTTTTTGTAATTAATTTCAGGAAAGTCAGCAACAGGGATCAGGTCTTTGTCATGATTTAACGAAAACTGGTCAGAAAGTAAATCATTTATTTACTTACCACGAAATTTTTAAATTCCGTGTTTTATTAGTATGTTCTAATGATGGTTACATTTCAGGAAGTTGACAATGACTTTTATTCAGGTTGGTTTTTCTTTTTCGTGCAAAAAAAAATTTAGATTTCCTACAAAAAAAATTCATTTAGAAAAATGATTTATATATTAGTTATAAGACATAAAAGGAAGAAATAAGGAATATGTGGTTCGTGAAAACACTTTGATATGGAAATTTAAGACTGCAGTTAATCGGCATTCTTTTTTTCTTTTTTTTGCATGCATAAAAACTCAATTCAACAAGACTGATGTAATCATGATCGCAGTGCTTCAGACTTTTCATTTGGCAATGGTGATGCGGAAAATCTGAAAACGAAAGACGAATATGATCCTCTGAAAGAGCCTGTTTTCGGTGCTGTAGAGCCTCATGTTCTCCAAATCAATTCGCCAGTATTTGGCAAGGACACAGATAAGCTCGGCGCGCTAGGTTTTTCTATTTTCCTTTTAATGATTGTTTATATTGCTTGACTTTATAAATTTCAAGAGAGAGTTTTAATCAATCGATCCATATTTCACTTCAATTTGTTCGAGTGTTGTAAGAGATGGAATAATTATAAACAGCAATTTATAAAGGAAAATGAAATATTCTTTCGGAAGATAAGTGAGTTAGATTATTGTGCACAAGGTTCGCACAACACTCAAGGTATTGTAAATAAATTTTTATTTTTTTTTCATGGGAAATATCTCTGCAAGAAAGCCATTGGTGGATATAAATGGAACTAGAAGTTTATCTCACTGTAATTTTTCTAAACCAAGAACTCTACGTTAATATCAATATCATTGAATAGTGTTAAATACTGTGAATGTTGGAACTTTTATCAGTCTCTACCAAATTTTTGTCGAATTATTTTTTTAATAATTGAAACAGGTTCAGGCATAGCTCTATAGATAAGTATTACTTATTGAGGACAACATTCATTTTCTGTTATTGTTACAGGCAATCCCAGCACTGGTCTAAATGAAGAACTCTCTGAAGATGAGCGGGAAGAGATACCAGAAGTTCGTCGAAAAATTACGGAGGCAGACAAAATGTATACTTTTTCATGACATCTTAAACAAGTTTGATCAATCTTTCATATAACTTACTGATGCGAATCTAATTTATAAATTATATGCAGATGTTATGCAACTAATGACGGATCTCAATTCAAGAGTTGAAATCGATGAGGACAGTTTTGAAGAAGTTCTTAAATCGAATGACAGTGATAGGTTATAGTTCTTTTATGGAAATTTCTTCGTCTCTTTAACCAATAATTTAAGATTTTCTTATATACAGGAAGATTTTACTTTTTTCTGATTTGTTTATAGATGTTTTTCAATTTTTGCCGTTATTTTAAGTATGTTTTGCATCGGCAATATTTTAAATCCTTATTATTTGTAGAAAATTTTTCAGGAAATATTAGCTTTTTCTTGTAGGTGTTGCATGCTATAGTGCTACTTTTAAGCTTAAGGATCATACTATTTGAATATATTGTTATATATTTTTATTCTCTGAATTCATATTGAAAATGAATGAAAGGTTTCTTCTAGAATTCATTTTGTTTATATTATCGGTAATTTATTTTTGAGCTTGTTAACTATTTCATGTTGGTTATGGTATACCAGCCATGGAGAAAAGTATTACAATGTTCATGATGTATTTGAATTTATGGAAGTTTTTATTATTTCAATCAATGTAAAATGCAATATTTGTTTGCATTTTTGAGTGTGTTGTTGTAAATCATTTAAGGGTAAGGATATTAATAAATAGAAGTATCATATATTTATCATGCATATGAATGAAAAATGTTGTCTTCAACCTTCAACCTACAAAGATGCCCATAATTGCATTTTTTCATTTTTCAGTGTAATCTGTGACATTTTTTTATGCAAATTAACACTATCAATTTTAAATAATACAACCAGTGTAGGATGAAGAACAAGAGCAGTACGTATAAGATTCTGTTTGGGAATGGGGAAATATTACATGAATATGTCATGCTAAGTATGCATGAAAATTTGGATGGTACTTCTTGATTATTTCGCTTAGCGGCCAAATCTGAAATATGTTCAATGTATAGATTAAAAATAATAATATAAGTATCGAATATAATGTTAATTCTATTGCTGTGATTAATTTTAGTTATGGAAGCTTATTTTATCTAAACGTGATATGGAAAAAAAAGTGTGCTCCAATTTTTTTTCTTTTTTAAAATGCAATTTCAGATAGTCTTTTTACATAATGGTACTTTTGCAACTATTTTTTACATTGATTTCGTATTAAGCATTATAAAATTTTGATAGATGAATTCATAAATCTTATTTTGTTAATAAGTAACGGATACTTTTTCATTATAATGAACATATCATCGACTTAAAGAGAATAGGAACTTACAGCAGTAATCCTTTTTTTAGCTTTAAAGTTCATTTGCTCTATTCTATTTAATTAAGCTTCCTCATTCATACTTTCAATGTTTCCAGTTATTCTGTTTTAGTATGTCAATAACTTACCGCATGTATGCTGACTTTCTCTTTATGTCATCATTGGAGTCTACATAACGTTTCCCAAATCTGAAATTGAGCGAATAGAAAAGCAGATCTCGGACTAATTAATAGAATTAAACGAAAAAGAATGTTTATAACCTCATATATGCGCTTTTCCGTTTTTCGTTCAGATGTGGTTCAAGTTCTGAAATGGTAGAATATGATCGCCCAAAATTTGTATAGCTCGATTTCAGTTTCTCCATAATACGTTC
This sequence comes from Cercopithifilaria johnstoni, assembly GCA_916381525.1. Lineage (NCBI taxonomy): Eukaryota > Metazoa > Nematoda > Chromadorea > Rhabditida > Onchocercidae > Cercopithifilaria > Cercopithifilaria johnstoni. Next base: position 26,456 of record CAKAEH010001547.1, read on the forward strand.
TCAAATTTATTATTTATTTCATCTTACAGTTAATTTTGATATTAACGAAAGGTATTTTTATTAAATTTTACATTCAAAAATTATTTTAACTAGAACAAAAAAAAAAAATACCAAGGCAAATGTCAAAGTTGGGATTAAGACTACACAATTTTCGAATTTCTCGATCATCAATTTCCGGATCGGTTTCATACATTTCTAAACATTCCACTACTTCCACACCATCATATATTATCATCATCATTACCATCAATAATGTTAGTACAGATGGCATTTGCATTTTGTATTGTGGAATTTGTAAAACAGATATTGTCGTAGTACTGCTAAAGTAAACAAAAAGAATTTTTTCTGTTATTTTCTTTGAAAATGATCTGAAAAATGAAGCCGACAATAAATTATTTATTACTGTAAAATTGAAAGATATCTAAGAAAAAAACTAATTCATTGTCGAAAATATTAGAAGTCAATATAATAATTCGACAAACGTAGAATTGTAATGATTCTTAAATAGAAATCAACGTATATGTCATATGCAGGCAGCAATTCAGATTAATAGAAATTTATTTTCTTTTGGAAATGATTTGAAAAATGAAATAAAAAATACATATATTTGAAAAGCTAATTTTATTCTTTACCAAAAATATTAGAAATAATATGATAATTTGACTGTGCCATATGAAAATAAATTATTTTTAAAAATAAATCAATATATGTCATATATTTTACTATTCTTTTACTATTCCAATTGTTTTAACTATTCTTTCAATTATGATAATCTTGAAGAATAAATTTTTTTATAATATTCATAGTAAAATTCTATTTTGTTTTCTTTGTTTTAAACGAAAGCAAAAAACAATTTGAAATATTAAAAAAATAAAATGTGAATATGGATAAGAGATTTTTTCGAATTACATACTTTTTTGTGTAAAAGAATAATTTATAAATTATTATTTACTTATTGCACGTACATTAAAATGTACTAATTTATAAATTATTATTTAATTATTGCACGTATATTAAGATGTACTAAACTGTAAATTACTTATTGCACGTATATTAAAATGTACTAATTTATAAATTATTATTTAATTATTGCACGTATATTAAAATGTACTAAACTCTAAATTACTTATTGCACGTATATTAAAATGTACTAAACTGTAAATTACTTATTGCACGTATATTAAAATGTACTAATTTATAAATTATTATTTAATTATTGCACGTATATTAAAATGTACTAAACTCTAAATTACTTATTGCACGTATATTAAAATGTACTAATTTATAAATTAAGCACGAATAATTGTTATTTTAATCCAATGGTTAATAAAAAAAATAATTATTAATTTAATATATCAAAAGAAAATCATTATATTTATTCTGAAACGAATGATATGATTAACATGAATGATATGAACTTTTAATTGATATGAACTTTTGATATAAATATGATTAAATAAAACAAAGAAGAACAATTAAAAAATATATTTTCCATTTACTCTAAAAAAAAATGATATAATATATTTATTGGAAGAGAAATGGCTTAAGATAATGATTATAATCAAAAGCAAACATTAATCAATGAAAAATTCTTAATTAAATTCATATATCATTGAAAAAGAATAAAAAAGAGAATAAGACTGAAAGAATTAAATTGAGTTCGTTGATAATTTAATTTATTTATTCATCTCTTCATATAGCTTTATTCCATTTTTATTTCATATTATGCTAAATTAATTAAAATTGGCCAAAGTTTTAGGTGGCACGTAAATGTTGAAATTTTACGTTGAATGAATAAATGTATTTAATATAAATTTTTTGAAATTATTTTACTTTTTCTTTATTTATTTATATTTTTTCACAAAATAAAATTATTTCAAAAAGACAAAAATTAAAACAAAAAGAATTTTAATTACTTTTTAAATAAAATAAATTATAAAAAATAACAAAGAAAAGGTAAAATTTTACTTTTTTTGAAATAAATTAAAATAATGGTAAAAAATAAAAGGAAATTTATTGAAAAATAAAATTAAAGTAAAAAAGAAATAATTATATTAGAAAAAAAGCATTGTTTATTGTGGCAAATGTAAATATTATCACAAATATCCAATTAATATTTAATTTTTTAATTATGAAATAAAGGTATTGAGATCTCAGGTATGCATAATGTATGTCATAATTAGTCATTTTAATGCTATTAATATACTATTTATTTGATTAAATTTTTACTTGTTTTAATTCAATACACTAATTTTCTGTCTAATAATTTAAGAAAATAAATAAGTAATTAGGCAAAAAAAAAAACCTAATTAGGCATTAAGTAAGTTGAAAAATTATTGAATGAAAATAACTTCCTGTAGGGAGAACATAATTAACATTGTTAAAATTATCTTATCACCTGAAATTATCCACCTGAAATTTCCACAATATTTTAATTTTATTGAGAAATTTTTTATTTCCTATTTATCAACATGTAATTTTCATCTCATTTTATTTACTAAATTCGTTTACTCCCTTCCATCCATTACTACTACTATCCCTCATTTGTCCATTTGCACCTTACTAATATCACCTTTTTGTGCTCCAATATTAGGTAAAATATATCAAATGAATCATTCCATTTTGTTCTAATATTAAATAAAATGTATTATCCTCTCCCACTACAACTGTTTTGTCCATTTGCGCCTTACAAATATTGCTCTTTTGTGCAAAATAGAATGATTCATTTATTGTTTTGATATTTTTGAGCTAAAATGCAAGAAATATCGAGAAATATAATATCTAAAGATAAAACTACATTTTAAGATAAGGCTAAAAACAATAAAAAGCAATAAGGCTTTTTGTGATTCATCAAAGAAATTTATAGTTTATTTATAGCTTACACCAATACAAATTGTTTGAATATATAGTAATGTGAGAATAAATGACAAATTATTCAAGTTTCTATAATTAAAAATAAAGCTATAAATTTTAAAGAAATTCTATCATCCATTATATGTTCATCCGAACCTTAAAGTAATTTAATCAATGTTAATAAGACAATATATATGTATATGTATATCATTGAAAACATTAAATCATATAGCTAATTATAAAATTTAATTTAAAAAAAAATTACGAAAAAGTTTAAAATTTTATTCTTAAAAAGGATGAATTAATATATTTTAAGAATATACGTAATAATTCATGGAAAGACATTAACTTATATTTATTTATTTCTATTTCCATTAATCAATTTATTCCTTTCTTTTATCTTCATATATTCAATATTTAAATTGCTTATTTATCTTTCATTTATCATTGTGAAAACTACAAATGAAAATAAAGCTTTCAATACTTTATCGGTCCTTTCCTTCTCGCAATTATAATTTCTCATCAGAAATTTAAATTAAAAAGCTCACATTCAAATTGTCTTCGCGGCCAATTGAGAATTTTCCGCTGCTAAATTTCTTGGATTATAAAGAAATTTTTAAATGTTTCTGTTTAAGACCCCACAAATACTGTTTTAATTTAAATTATTAATTATAGAAAGAAAGATATGAATTAAATATATGTCTTTAACGAAGACATTTACAGGTATATATGTAATCTTGAAAATTATATGTCAGAATTAATTATTCTTAAACTTTTAATTTTTTTAATTCTAAAAAAAGATTGGGGGAGAAAGAGAAAGTTTATATTTTTTGGATATATAATTTTGCATTATTTTAAACTATCACAATTGCATGTTGAAAAACAAAAATTAAATAATATTATTAAATGAAGCAAATAATTATTTTACTTTTATTTTGTTGCTTAATTTAAAATTTAAGTTTGAAAAGAAAGATATTCGAAAAAAAGTTTTTTTAGGAAAAATTGAAATATCAAAAAGATTAAATAGAAGACAAAAAAGGCGATCATATCCATAAACGTTCAGACATTGAATATTTTCATCATAAAATTGAAGGAATCTTTCGAAGTTGAAATTTTTTTCCATCTTAAATACGATTGAATTCAATGGTGAAAGTAATTTATGACACCATAAAATGGCCGAAAGTGAGATTTCATAACCTTTAATTATGAAATGATTGATTTCAATTTCTTCTGTTTTTTGAAATTAAAATTTTGTTTTTGAAATTGAAATTATAAGTTCTCAAACATTTATCAATCACTGACATAATTTCCAGAAGTTTTAAAATATTTGCTTTGATTGTAAAATTTTATCTGAACCTTATCAATTCTTCATCGTATTTCTTCCTAACTTTCAAAATGATAAATAGCAACGTTAAAAGTATTGTTTACAATATTTCAGACTTATTTGATCTATCTGTTTTATTAAATATCTTGTAGTATGTTTCTTTAGTGGTCACTAATTAATTTTATCAATGATAAACTGACTATTAATTGTTTTAAGCGGTTTATCTCCACTCCCGAAAAGTTTTCTTTAATAATTCTACTTCTAATTTTGAAAAATATTTTGTAGTGATTGTTGTTTTATCTAACATATTATAATATTATCATATAATCACCATCAAGCATTTATATTAGATTATTCAAAATTGATTAGAAATAAAGACGTTTTAAAATTCTTAGATTGGAACATTTTCCTGTTTGAAAAAGATGGTTTCGCTCATCCTACGATAATATATAATATTCAATTAATTGTATATGGAATAAATTTAACTTTCTACTTTAATAACTTTTGTCACACTATTGTCAACTTCCTTCACCTTTCAGTATTTTTGTCTTTTTATTTAAAACAGTTAGTGTTTGAAGAATAAAATATAATTAAGAATGAGGAGAAAAAGTTATTTCTCTCAAATACATCCATTCATAGGTAAAATTTTGAAAATTTTGAGTTAGCGTATTTAATTATTTCAATCATATTATCGTTCGTTTTCTTAGCTTACGTGAAATTTTAATATTTCAATTTATACTTTCAAACTTACACTAAGAAATTTTGCTGGAAAAAATTATTTTAAAAAAAGGAAAAAATGGGAAGAAAAATTGTTGAAATAAATGAAATGAGAGGAATGCGTTATTTTAAACAATATTAATGAAATAAAATAAGTGGTAACAAATTTGAATTGCTCATTAGCAGATAAAGAAAGATTCAAAAACTTTTTTTAAAAATGAAAAAGGAATGTGACATAATTTTTATTTTAAAATAATGAGCCAAAATCGATAATCAAACCTAACTTATTCATCAAATTATAAATGATAATACGGTAAATGAGAAGAAATTTTTGTGCAACGAAAAGAAACGATTGATTATTTCCATTTGAGGGTAATTCCGAAATTCTTATAACGAAATGTTTCTGCATGAAAGTTAAGGTTTCTAATAAGATTGTTGGGGAGAAAATTTTTGTATTTGGCTACAACAACAAAATGTAGTGGCTAACCGAAATTCCTACAAATTCTAAAAATCATAAATATTTGATTGGATGTATAAAATAGAAATGGACATCAGAGGAAGAAAATTCTAAGTTCGCATACTGTTTTATGATGCATAAAAAATTTGCTTTTAAATATAATAAAACAAAATATTGCACATTATGGAAATTATTTCGTTCATTATTTAACATGAATGATTTGTATATGCTCCAATGATAATAAAGAAGAAATGGTAACCTTTCAATTCAATTAAAACTTTGTTGATCATTTAATAATAATAAAATGAAAATGTATTCATTTTTATCTTTTCATGTAATATCAAAATTTTTCATTACAGTAAGAATATTGTATGATAAAGACAAAAGAGTTAGAAATCAAATTTAAAATGAAAAAATGACAAATTAACTTTTGCACGAAAATTCGAATTAAAAATGGATGAATATTTTATGAATATTTCATTAGTAAATGAATAAAATATGATAATATTGTAAGAAATGTTTGCATTTTTTAATATCAATTAAAATTAAATAAAAATTACCTTAAATATCTTTCAAATATTAGTTAAAATTAAATAAAGGTTATATTAAATATCTTCCAACGGTATGTTTTTAAAAAACTTAGAAAATTGTGCATAAATTATATCAGCATCTTACTATTGTAAGAATATGATACACACATAAATTCTTGATTTCTTGATCACTTTTGAACAAACAATCTTAGATCAATCTGAACGTGCATCTTCAGAGTTACGTGCATATTGGCATACTCTTGAATTCATCACACATATGCGCTTGTATGCCTTTGAATTAACATTGTTGCATGTGAGCCATCGAATTCATAGACATCAAGCATACATACTCTTTATATTCGCACGCATACAGATGTATCCATGGATTAATACAATATGAACATGCATTTTTTGAATTTATGTGCATATTGACGAACTCTTTGATTAATAGAAGTGTATCAAAGACGTCGATCTATGGTTTCACAAAAAATGCATGTGTATTATTAGATTTACAAAGGTAACAAATATACTAATTTCAAGTATTAGAAATTGCATAATAAATTAACTTGCTTAACATAAGTGTAAAAATACATTTATGAAAGAGAAAATATCAAATATAGAGACAGATGATTTTTACGAACCATTTTAATAATTAATGCATATTAATTGCTTTTATAATTTTAAGTTGAAAGTAATTTTTTATATTTTGGAATGACGAAATAATGATTTACAAATATATTTTGTTGTAATTTGTTATGTTTTTCCTAGTAGACATACTAAATTTTTTTTAATTCGTTGATTTTTTTAAATTCACATTTTATAAATTTGTTATGATCCGTTATAGATGCTTACAATACAATAATTAAGCATATATTACCAATTAATTTGTTATCTGTTTCTCAATCAAAATTCAATTTGGGTAATCGGAAATTTTTTGTTTGTTTATCTTGAAATGGCCACAAATTGTTTAGTTCTGAATAATTTAGTAAAAGATGATAAATCACGATAAAATAACTCTCTCATTTCATTTTCTTTTTTTAATCTTTATTTTGTCTAATTGATTTAATTAAAGTAAGTAAATTATAACGAAAATTATTTTCAAATAAATTATCGTAAGAAATTAGTTTCAAATTGAATATCGTCTTTTTACTTAATTAAGGCTACAAACAATTCATTGAGAATGAATTTTATTAAAAAACTCTAAATTACGTAATTGAAAGAAAATTTAGTTATTATTTGTAAATTTGAACAAAAAATTAAAATTAAGTATAAAGGTGTATTCTTACTTTATTTACAGTTAAGCGTATGTTTATATTTGGAAAGTTTGAAAAGGAAGAAAAAGCAAATGTAAAGTTAATAAACGGTCGCTTTCGTTTTCATCTTTTGAATTTCAAAATCATCAGAACATAAGAAAAATTCCTTACCAAATTTCCGCCTTAAAAATGTTTTCTTATCAATGATAACTTTTCAGTAAATAATTTTTTCTTTCTTTTTCCTTTCTTTTTTAATTATTAAATTGAATAAGAATTAGAATAGAAGTTTTGACTTTGTTAAAAGATAGTATAAGAATATGAAATTTGATACAACCTGTTATTACCTATTGAAATGAAATCAGAAGAGATCTTCAAACGCCATACCTTTGCAATAGCATGTATTATAATAATGTAGAAATTAGTTAAAAGTTAATTTTAAAAGTACAAAAAAAAGGATGAAATTTAAAACTGATGTTCAAAAATATAAAATATGTAATAACAAAATAAAATAAAATAAAATGAAAATCTTATTGATTATGAATGAATAATTAGCAGCAGTTTTAATAACTAATTTTTAAACTACAATAATAACTTCATAATGATTAATGATATGAGAATACTTTCATTTAACTTATCTATCGTTCATTCGTAATGATATGATATTATCGGTGAATATATTAGAATCTGAATGATAATATCCCTGGTAATGTGAAAAAAATAATTGAGTGGCAATAACGTTATTATTGAAGCAGTGATTATTAAATGGATATTTTATTGATTATACTGGCGCTTTCTTCAACGAATAACATTGATAAAACTAGAGGAAAATAAATTAAAAAAACTAAGTGTGTTCAATTCACCTTTATTAATTAAATTGATTTCTAATAATTGTTATGAAATATTGAAATGTGAAAAATAAGTTGTAACAAAATAAAATTGGCTCTCATCCATTTGTGTTACAAACAAATAAATTACAAAAGGAATTTATGATATAAACCATACAGGTAGGAATAATTGGTATAAATAAAATTGGCAAATTACATTCTGAAATTATTTCAATGAGCTAAATTGTAAAACAAAAAATGTATAAATTAAAGACTTATTTAATTTAGAATTGGATTTTTAAGGCATCTCATTCATTTATTAATGCTTTATATCCAACATTAGATGCTCTAATTCCTATTTTCATTGAAACATTAATAAATATATTGAAAATGTAAAGTATATGAGAAAAGGAGGAAAAAGTTTTAAGAAAGAAAAAAAGAAATCAATTAATAAATTAAATTAAAATAAAATGAAATGAGAGGTGGGAAAAGAAAGATTTGTTCCTTCGAGTGATTTTTAATCTAATTTAAAACTTTAAGTAGTAATTTTTTCGAGAAGTGAAAGAAGGTGAATAAACTTATTTTTAATTGAAATATATTTCCAAACACCAATACGTTTATTTAATTTATATCTCAAGCTAAAAATTTTGAGCAGAAGAATTTAACAATGCATTGTAGCGAAATATTCAACAAGTCGTAATTAATTCCTAAGCCATACTACAAACAGAATAGTTTTATAATTAATTATATGAATTTGTTACAACGATGGCTTTGTTTTATTGGCTTATTCATAGTATCTTAATATTTATTCTGGCCTTTAATTTTTATAGTTTTCTCACCCATATTTCCGGAAATTATCATAGCTATTAAACAATTTCTCTTTCTCTATTATTTATTTTATTGAAAACATTTCTTGCATACACTATAATATTATCTTGCAAAATATGCAAATATGAAAATAATCCGATAAAAAAAAAGCTAAAATAATCCGGAATGGATGGGAATAATTCAGTAATAGTCAGAAATGATTTTAGCAAAATCTAACACAAAATAATATTCATACATATTTTAATAATTATTATTTAAATTTTTGTTATTTATCAACATTGAAAGCAAACTATTCGATTTCATTTAATATTTCATTAAATTACTTAATTATCAATTAATATATGATATGAAATATCTTGAGATTATATTTAAAATTAAAATTTTATTTTAAATTAATCAAATAATGCCTATTATTGCTATCAGTTGAATAATTTATACATTATATTATAATCTCTAATTATATGATAAATTTAATATATTATAATTTATAATTAGTAATTTATACAAATCCTTTTTTTCTTTACAATCTTTAATGCATTCAAAATAATTTCACTTTTGGTTTCTCATTCTTGTTCCCATTTTTAAACAACAAACCTAAAACATTTTAAGACTTGTTCTCAGACATGTTTCTCTTTTTATGTGAAATAAAACATTTTACAAAGAATGAAAGGGAGAGAGAGAGACAGATACAGAGAGAGAGAGAGAGAAAGAGATTTTATTTAGTTTCAAATAATCGTCATAATCTCACTTTTCAACATTTTTTATTAATACAAATGTTATTTATTGCCTAAGGGATATAATGAATAAAATGAAAAAAAGATTAAGTGAAATTTTATTGGCTGAGCAAATTCAGTTAGCTAAATTAGTTAAACGAAATTGTGGGATAAATAAATTCATTCTAATAAGATTACATCATTAATTAATCGATTAATTGATTAGCAATTAATTAAGAAAATGATAAGCAAATAACTCAATGTGTATGTTTCGAATAATGCTAAAATAATAAATGATTTAAGGCCATCTATATGATTATGTTAATTTATAATTCAAAAAAATTTTTTTGTTTTAATCGTTAATTTGCTCATTAATTCGTAAAAAGCATTAAATAGAAATAACAATTCTTTCTTTCTCAGTAAAGATTTCATGAATTGAATGAATTTTCTCTCTCTCCCTCTCCTTCTCTCTCTTTCTCTCTCTCTCTCTCTCTCTCTCTCTCTGTATGTGTTTTGCTTGTTAAATTTTTCTTTGAACAATTTCATTGCTAATTTTTTTAATTAAATATTTAATAAAAACTATTGCAATTAATTTCAAAATTTAAAATTTTATTGTTTAATTTTTTATTTTTAAAAATTTAAATGAAAAATTAATAATTTTGCAATTATTATATTTGAAAATATATTATTTTCTAATAATTTTACATTTTAATACAAATAAAAACGAAATAAAATTAAAGTCATAATTAATTTAATTAATTATAAAATTAGAAATTTTTAAATTTTAAGAATTTATTACCATTTTATTTATCATTTTTTACTTTTTCATCGAATTTATTGGTTTGATTCTTTTATAAAGCGGAAAATGTTCTGTAAAGCATTTTATTTACTCATTTAGGGTAAGGTCAAAGGTAAAGAAGTCGCCAACTTCTATTCACAATATCGTTAATGAAAAATTTGGCCATTAGCCAATAAGCTTTAGGTTGAAGTATAAGTAAAAGTTCAAGCTACACTATTAAAACTTATCGTTGTAATGAATTGTAATTTTAGATTTGGTAAATTTCCTATTTTCTTAACTAATTTGCTACAATATTTTTAATTAGTTTTAACAAAACAAAAAAATAAAGTTAACTATTTCTTTGTAAAAAATTTGAAATATCATAAATTTCGTTGTTAACTTGTCCTTCAAAAATATTCATTTAAATAATTAAAATTTTCCTATATTTATCGGTTTTTTCAAATTGAAAATTTTTTCCGAAATGATTTGGAGGACATTCGTTGTTTACCTGGTAAATCACCTGCCCATTTGTTCGTCTATCTGTCTGTTCTAAAGAATACAAACTTGTCTTCAAAATATATGGCACAGCCACGTGTTAATGTTCATTCATCCATTTAGAGATTGCGTAACAAATGCATTTTAAAATTTTTCATTTTAATTTCATCAAAATTTTTATCTTTTTATCTCTAGCTGTTTCTTAATGTGATTTATTATAATTGTTTTCCTTAGATAATTTATTTTGCTTTTAAATCAATGGGATACATTTGTTTTAATAAATTGAAAGCAATTAATTTTGAATAAAAAGTTTTCATTAATTTTCGAGTATACACGACAAATTTATCTTGGTCACTGATAATGATGATAACGATGATGATAGTGATAATGACAGCATAATGTGTTATAAGTAATGATAATGATAGCATAATGTGTTATAACATAAATTTAAAAAAATCAAACAATTTCTCATTTGTTGGGAAAATTTCAAATAAAATAACGGCAAATTGGCTTCATTGGATATTTTCTACTTCATATGATTTAAATTTTTAAATTTAAATTTAAGAATTAAAGAAAAGAACATTCACTCTTCTATTCTATCTTCTATTCCAAAGAGAATTATGATATTCATGATATTAAAAATAATGATAATGATAATGATAGTGGTAATGGTAATGATGATGACCTTGGAAGTTATTTGCTTGTTACCAGCGGAAGAACTATAGACGATGACAATTGTCACCGAGATAAAATGGTAAGTAGACGGTTTAGTGGAACTTGTCCCATTGTTCATTATTGCAATATCATTTCAATGTTAATATTTTCATACGAAAAAAAGAGAATGAGAAAAAAAGAAAAGACTTTCCTTTCCTTATATTATTACATGAAAAAAGAGAGAGAGAGAGAGAAAGGGGGAGAGAAAACGAAACAGAATTAAATATTAATAAAATAGAACACAGAAAGAAAGTAATAGAATAGAAATAGAATAGATAATAAGAACAGGTTCTATATTTTTTGTTCCTCTAAACAATGATTATTTTCGGAAACAAGAAATTCGGAAAATCTTTCTGTTCAGATGAAAAAGGATAATAATGAAGTGAGAAAACGGATAATTGCGGATAAATGATTAATTCGGCTAAGAGTTCCGTTCTTATCATATCCGGTAGAGAAATATAAGAATGAATGAATGAACGATGAAATTTTTGGTAAAAATAATTTTTCTTTTCTTTTCTTTTCTTTGGTAACATTTTTTATTTTAATTTCACTATTTTACTTACAATTTATATCTCTTTACTCTCTATAATCTCCATAATCTATCATATAATTTTTTCTTTCATCCTTCTCACCCTCCTCTATTATCTCCTCTTCCCTCTCCCTCTCTCTCTCTCTCTCTATGTCAATATTTTGATTTAAATCAAAATTTAAGCAAAATGTTTCAAAAAATTCAAATTATTTTTATTGCAAAAGAATGAAATTAAATTAGAAAAAGTATTCTAAAAAAGGAAACCAGTTTAGTTTAATTTTTCTTCTTTTTTTAAATTATTGCCAGCCATTTTTTTCTTTTTTATATATATATGTGTGTGTATGTGTGTGTGTGTGTGTGTGTGTGTGTGTGTGTGTGTGTGTGTGTGTCATATGCATTTCATCCCATGACCTTTCACTTTCATTTTCATGTAACTTTAAATTAATTATCATTATTATCAAACTAACCGGTATCTACCGTCCTTCGTCTCTCAGTCTCTTTTCAAACGTTCATATTCACATATGAAGTTTGCAACACGATAATTTTTAATTCTTGCAATTACTTTCGTTGAAACAAGTTTCGTTGAATACAACAAATAACATTTGTAAACTATTTCTTGATTACTTTTTCTTTCTTTCTCCTTTTCTCTCTTTCCTTTTTTTTATCATTTTGTTCTTTTTCCACCTTACAACATATCAACTCCCTCATATCATCACTTTTTTCCATCATTGTCAACGATCGTTTGAGGAAAGAAAGTGAAAAAAGCAAACTTTAGTATATTTTCGTGGATTGAAAATGCAATACTACCATATATATACAGACAGTATATGAAATATCATAATATTGTTGAAGAATTTGAATGCTTACAATTACTACAAATGACTTCCATATATGTTTTAGAATCTTAATAAATATTCAGAATTCTAGAAATTATATTATTTAAAATTCAAGAAATGACCTTCAGATGGTTCCGTAATGTTTAGAACCTTAAGAAATAATTTATAGATGATTTAGTAATGTATAAAATGCTAAAAATAACCTTCTGATTAATGGCTAAATGAGATTCAGATATCTGTGATGATCGAAAAGATATCTGTGATGATCGAATTGCTATTACATTTCGTTTTTTTTAAAAAATTTCTGCGATAAATGTTCTTTCTGATATTCATTTGTTTGGTAAATATTAGTGTAAATGGAGAAATTTTTGGAAAGTATCAGAATATTTCTATTTTAATAAAATTTAAATTTCTTCATATGTCACAACAAATCATCCTAATTTTAATCATTTTTGAAATTTAATATATTTGTATGATTAAATATAGCAATTATATCATTTAGCTTTGCAATTTAATTGTTTAATTAAATTACTAATGTTAATTTCGATAATAAATTAATTATTTCTAAATTAAAATTCGTCCTATTATTAATTCAATGTTTTGTCTTTCCAAATATTTTTTCATAACAATCATTACTTGGAACAAATCCTATTTTTAAACTAAAATTTATTCGAAAAGATGGTTTTTAGTTAAATTAAACTGCTGCTGCTATCTTACAGTAATTGTTATTGTTATCATATGGTAATGTGAATGCCGGGAAGATATCGTTTCAACGAAAAACGGATTCAAATTCCAACATTTGCTTCTTCATTTCAAAACCGGAAGAAAAAACAATGTTATCCATTTAATCGTTGTTCCATTTCCAAATTGCAACTTCATTCCTCCCAGCAATTTATCATTGTAAGACAACGGCGACAACGACAAAAATGGTCAAACATCATTGCAAAGAAGATAACAATGATAATACTAACAACAATAGCAATGATAAAAATAATAATGATCATAATACTAACAACAATAACAATAGCCAGTAATAACCGGTACTATGACAGGATTGCTACTCGTTCTATTCTTTAACATTTCATGCAAACGACTGGTACATATATACGCACATATGTAGTAATATTTGAAAATTAGTGCATATTATTCGTGGTTATTGGCAAAAGCGGGGGGAACAAGGAGGAGAAGAGGGAGAAAGGTGGAAGGATAAAAAAACTTGTTCTACAGGTAGAAATTGAATGAGAAGAGAGAGAAAGCTTGAAACAAAAGGTAGATGCGGGGAGGGGAAGAGAGGGCGGGGGAGGAGGGTGGAAGGTAACCAAACAACCATCCTTATCAGCATGTTGTTACAAAAACCTGATTTTCATTCTTTTGCTCCTTGTTTCTATCTCCTCTGTTCATGTATCCATTCTGTTCGTACCCTCTCCCCCGCTTTCTCTTATCCCTCACCTACCAAACAACAGTAGAAAACTTGAGAGGTTTGAAATTTTGGTTCATAAATGAAGATTATAATATCAATGAAATTCTTTTTGATGAAACCAAAAAATTTGCTTTAAAAAAATTGAAAGGTAAAATATTATGATAATAATTGAGAAAGAAGAATGAGAAATTATTGGAAAAAGTTTTAAAATTAAAAATTAATGAAAATTTGATAAAAAAGAGAAAGTTTAAATTAACTAAAAATGGTTCATTTCATTACGATCTTTTTTCATTCTTCTTATTCTTACCAGTTATTTTAGGTTTTTTCTTCTTTTCTCAAACAAATTATTCGTTATATCATCGTTAATGTTAATTTTCAATGTAAAATTTTTAAACTCCAATGGAACATGTATAATTGAACTGGACGGAAAGTAATAAAGAATAAATTAGGTAAAGGGTAAGAAGGAAGCGGGGAAGCGGGGAAGCGGGGAAACGGGGAAGCGGGGAGAGGTAAGAGGGAAAGAAGGGATTAGATAGGTTGAGGTAGAGAGAAGAAAAACAAAACCAGTTATTGTTAAATTATTTGTATCATTTCCTACTTTCACTTTTCTTTTTCAGACAAACACATCAGAAACAGGCATTTCACCTCTCCCGCCCCGCCATTTACCATATAAAGATGATATCCTGTCTTTTCTATTTTTTTTACCTTCTATAATTAATATTATATTATCACTATGTAAATGCAATTATTAACATGCGATAGGTCATCAAATGAATAATATTATATACTATATATATAAAATATTCATTTAAATAAGCTATCAATTTTAATTTGTATGTTTATTAATTTTCTCTTACAAAAGATGCTTTGATTATCATTTTGCATAAAATTTATTGATATTTATTCATTTATGATCAACAAACTGAAGACGATTATTAATAAGAATGGAATAAGAAATAATTTTATTTACTATTAGATAGAGAATATTATTAACCGATCAATGCCTTATATATTACTTAATATTAAATAGATTATTTTGAAATGATAAAAATAATTCATTAAGTTGAAATAATTTGATTTAGTGAAATTAAATTTACATCGAGAAATATAAATGAATTCAAGCGATTATGATTTATTGTCACAGTGGGGATATTCCAGTCGAAAAATATAGCACTACCTTTATCGTAGTTCAAGTTTGGCCGACTTGTAAGACCGGTTAATGAAAATTATTGAAAGCCTGGTTTTTGTTGAACAAATGATTGTATGAGAAGATTAATTGATTAGTGCAGTGAGACTTCTTTGTATACGAGCAACTACTGATAACCGGATTCCCTCATCATTAGCCCGATAGCAATTCGGATTTTTTCTTTTTTTTGTTTCAAATTTCTTGTTATAGCAGTCGAAATTATATACTCTCTTGTTTCTGTATTATTCAAGAATTCCTTCAATCCTTCCCGGTATTATTTAGGCATTCCTTTAATCCATCCTTCATGTCATATTCCCTCATTTTTCATTTTATGAAACAAAAGGAAGGAACAGTATTTTGTATTTGGCAAACTTTCAAAAATATTTTCAAAAGCAAAGTTAATATTTACTTAGCAATCAATTGGACAGTTTGGAATAATAATCTCATGTAATATAATTCATCGTAATATTGATATAATTACAATATCAATAAAATCTTTGGTATAGTTGTAGCTATTAGTATAGTCTTTTGAAAACATTGCAGCTATTATCATAATAAATGTATAGTTATAACTAATAGTATAATGTTGATATAATTTATACCTTTGAGCATATCATTTGCATAATTGTAACTATCAATGTAATTGCTTGTATAGTTATAAATAAACTATAGTAAATTATTAATATATCTTCTTCGATATGCTTTATTCTTTTTATAATTCAAGCAATCATAATCTTACATTAAATTCTGAAGTTTATAAAACTATCATATTATCACTAAAACTGTTACAATGCTGCTACAATTTGTTTTTATCATAATTCCGATTGCGCATCTGTTGGTACCATCATTATTGGTATTGTGATTAATTCAATTTCTGAATTTCAGTTCAGAAATTTGAATTCAAGAATTCAATATATTACTAAATGTTTCGATATTCATAATAATCCTCTTAAATTAAAGAATTTTATGATTTTCAATGAAATTTCGCAATTTCGTATGTACCCATTTTAGTTAAACGAACACAGTAACATTACTATTTTTTACTTTATTTAACAGTATTCTGAGGAAGAGAAGAAAAGTTGCTGGAGAACTTTTCAATTCGTTTGATTTTGTTTTCGATTTAAAAACAGTATTGCGATGACAAAAATTTTTTAGAAGCTGCAAAATTGAACAGGTTTTTTAGGTGAACATTTGGCATATGATCTGTTTGTTACCTTTGATTTCTGATTTTTCTCCTTTTCATCAACTTTAACCTTTTATTACCGGTTACTGTATTTGTAAAGGATTACCTTATCATTATCAGTAATAAATGTGATTTCTGTTCAAAAAATAACGATCATGAAAATAATGAATTAGTTGTTTTAAATAATTAATTAATTGAATTCATTATTTTTTATTAGCAACTATTGCTTTTGAAAATGTTTTACATATCTTTTGAAAAATTTCCCATAATATAACTATTATTTACTAGTATTTAGTTAAATTTTTGAATTATTAAAGGGATAAAAATTCAGACAATACATCACGTTTTTGTTTACACGTAATTTTTTGTTTTTCACGTGCGTTAATGTTATAATTCAATAACATCAATAATTATTGACAATTCTAATTTGTCCTTTAACATTTAAAAATTAATAAAACATTTCATCTTTTTTTGAAAATCGAACGATTCAAAAAAAAGAAAAGAAAAGAAAAAAACGAAACGAAATAATAATAATTGATAAGATATAGATAATTTTTATCTTGGGAATAAATATCTGTTAAGTGATAACTCATTGATTATTCTACTAACAATCTTAATTTACGACTTGATAACATAACCATAAATAATCCTATATATTAATAGTGTAACCATAAAAGTGATATATTAATATTTATATAAAACAAAAATTATGATAAACGAATAGAATAAATGAAACTAATAAACTAACACTATTACAGCATTATAATACTTAAATGTCTTAAAATGGCCTGTGTTATAATATTATATCTCTGTCATAAATTTAAGGCCTGTTTTATCTAAATGCTTAAATGATAGTTATTCTATGCTTCTTCCTCTTTTTTATATTTATTATTATAATTATCATCGATATCATTTTTAGATCAATAATAATCCTTTTTCTTTTCCTCTTTTTTTGCTTAATTTTTTCTCTATTACATCTCTCTCTCTCCCTCCCTCTCTCTCTTCTCTTTTTACTAATATTATTCTTGCATTTATAAAAAGCCTAAAAATGAGGCAGATAGGAAGAACACGTCAAGCATATTTATATATATGTATATTTATGATAATTTCTTGCATATTTGATGAAGCAAACAGACGAACAAGCAGATGATGATAGTCTGACGAATTAATAATACATTTCTTGCCTTTTTGTAGATAATATTAACCGGTTTTATTAATCCGGCTAGGGATAAGAAAGAGGAAAGAGAGTATGAAAAAGGAAAAAAACAATGTAAACAGGAATAAAATGATAATCAATCCGGAAAAAGGATCAAAAAAATCGTAAAAAAAATGAAAAAGAGAAATGTCAAACTTTTAAAACCTATTCAAATGATTTCTTCAACAATCATATATCAATCATTTTCATTTTTTCCGCATTTCCATCTTATCCCATTTACTAATTCAATCCAATCCGTTTTATTCTTTTTCATTACCGATCCATAATATCTATTAAGATTCTTTCTTCTTCTTTTCTTTCTTTCTTTTCTCTTTTCTTTTTTTCTCTCTGATGAGAGAGTGAAGAAGAGAATATCATTGATTAGCTTATATTAATAGAATAATTAGCATATTTAAGCTTTCTTACTATCATTCATTCTCATTCAATCATTCCCACTTCTCTCTTTCTTTTTGAAACTAAAATTTGAATCTTTTTAATTTCATCAATTTTCTTTCTTTCTTCCTCTTTATAAATATGAAATTAAGAAGAAAATTTTTGTTTTGTTCATATTTTAAAAAGAGAATGAAATCATTTAATTTTATTAATTATTTGTTTAATTTAATTCTGTGGACACTTCATTTAATTTTGTACATTCATCAAAATTTTATTGGAACTATTGTTGATGATCGAGATTATCAATATGATCGTGATTTTCTGTCTGTGATACTAATGATGTTGAAGAAGATTATCTGGTATTTTATTTGATCCAACTTCTTCTGATATCATTATGATCGAGATTTTCTGTTTTGTGATACTAGTGATGTTAAACAAGATTGTGTAGCATTTTGATCTAAATTCTTCTAATATTATTCTATCGTTGCTGGTGATTTTGGTAAAGTTATTATCCATTAATTTAAGCATTTTGAAATGCTGTAATTACCGCCTTTGTAATCCTTAAAAAACACCTATCATTTAATACAGAATTTTGGAACTTCATTGCTTGGAATTTAATTTTTAATCTGTTAGAGTATGTGAAATATTTGTAAGCTATTTCCCGTTCATCTATATCACCAAAAATAGCGATCGATCCATTTTATAATTTAAAATTAACTTTTCCAAAATTTTATCATCCAAATTTCAACAAAAAAATTTAAGAATTTATAAACAAAAAAGAATTTGATATAGCTTATCGAAATATTTAAACCAAATTAAGTGTTATTAAGTCATCTTAATCTTTTCTAATGACAATTAAGCAATGGAATAATTACAATTTACTAATTATTTAATATTTCAGATTGTTTTCTTCTTTTTTTTGTTTTCAAATTTGCCAATTCACTTTTTACTAAGATTTGGAATTCTGTTGAAAACTGGCAACTATTTATTAAATACTAAAACATTTTAGCCTTTCAGTATCTCTTCCTCTCTCTTTTTTTCTTCCTTTGGATCTCTGCAATAAATTCCATTTTACTTTTCATTTAATATTTCAGATTGTTTTTTTTCTTTATTAGAGCTTAATTATTAATTTATATTACTATAAATAACTAAGTTTAATTTCCTAAAATTCAACTGATCCTATTGTTTTCTCTTTCGTTCTATTCTTTCCTTACTTCTCTTATAATACTTTTTTGTAGCAAAACAAATAATCGAAATGTTTATTTATTTATTTTCATTCAAACTTTAATAATTTTTCAAATTTTCAACAATTTTTCTTTCTCTTTCTTATTTCCTTAAATTATTCATAAAATTGAAATTCATTGTTGAAAGTAAAATGCAAAAGTGATGAAATTCATAGATATTTTTGTTTTCTTTCTAAATTTGCTATTATTTTTGAAAATATCTTTTCTCAGTAAACAAATAAAATAAAATGCAAATCTTTTTTTCTCTCCCATTTAGAAATTATTTTAAAAAGATAATTACAATATAATATTTTCAACATTGTTGCTTAGAGAATTCTTACGCAACAAATATTTTCCTTTATTGCCATACCTTTTTTTGATTGACCATTTCATCTAATGGTCATTTCACCTATTGGTCATTTTATCTATTGATTGCATATACTATTTTTATATATAATAATTCAATTTTTCCAATAATTATACTCTTTTTATTCCTTAATTTACTAAAGATTTATTCACAACGATAATTTTTGTATTCACTTTAGATAAGAATTTAAAATTAATTAATTAATTATTCAATTTCCTTCAGCAGTTTGCATCATCATCATATATTTGCTCTAATATTTTTATATTCAAAATTTTCTTCAAAATTATGTTGCATGAAATATCTTCTTTGAATCTGATAAATATCATCTGATAAATATCTTGCTATATCAAACTAATTATATATATATATATATATCTATCAAATTAATTATTATTATCGATTTGATATAAAAAGACAAAAAAACGGTATTTTGTTATAACACTTTTTGAATAGAATTTGAAAAATTTTAAGTAATGAATAATATATCCTTCATTTCATTTTATTTCAAATTAAATCATTTTGCTTGATTATGCACTAATTAATATATATATAATATATACGTATATTATTTATATATATTTAGTAAAGATGTATTTATTGAATTTATTGTAGAAGAGAAAATGGATGAGGAGATTTTGCCGTATTGAACCCGGAAAGCAGGTCGAATAATGATGACAGTAATAATGAACCCCGATGTACTCTTTCACCTGTTCTCCTTTTTTCCCCCAATAATCTATCTCTTCAATTGTTTGAGTCTTCAGACCGCGGTTACGGATTGCAATCTATGTCGTTCAGGTACACATACACATGCATACACTCATATACACAAACTCCAATACAGGAAAAAAACCTGTTCTTACATCAGAATTATTATCATAGTTTTGGCATCAATCGTTCTTGTTCCGTTCCTTATAAAAATTTAATCTGGAAAATAAATTATAATATACATCAATTGGGATATATATATGATTTCGAAAAATTCAATTAATAATGTTAATGAATTTATAGATAACAACAATTATTCAAATTATTGAATTTAATTACAGAAATAGTGAAATCGATAATATTTGAAATAATTTAATGGAAAAGAATTACTCTGTTTGTCAATAATTATTTTTGTAGACCTATTTAAGCTTATAGGAGGAATTAAATGTTGCACGAGAATTAGTGATATAATTGTGATACAAAAAAATAATTTCCATGATATTCATTTTTGGTTGTTTATTTGACCTAATCCTGAATTAATCGAAATTATAAAAGTACATCATGATGATTCATCCATTTTTTTTCCGGTTTTATTTCCTCTTCAATTCTCTTAACTGTTTTACTTCTTCTTAACTGTCATATCAATTAATATAAGGTGAAAAAAAACAAGACCCGTATCAATTTCTATTACATCATCTTAAGAAGAATGAAATTTCAAAAAAATTATCATAATTTGTTTCAACTTCATTTCACTAGGTTGCTTTAGATTAGATAGATTGTTTACCGGAAAATTAAATTAGATTGATAAATTTGATTACCGGAAAATTGTAAATGATGAAATTAATTTTTTCTAAAGACAATTTTTTTATCGTCTAGTCGATTCGAATTGGATAGATAATGTTGAAGATGAATTTAAAATCAATTTTTTGGCATTCCTTTTTACTTCTATTGTTTAGTTTAACCAATTTAGGCTTAATATTAGTTAAATCATTTTTCCGAGATTATATACCAGAAATACCGGGAGAGAGAGAGAAAGAGGAAAATCCGAGATTTTTACTCTCAAAAGATTATTTCAACAATTTTTCACATAATCATTAAAACCTTTCTTTTTCTACCTTTTAATGAGTTTGACATTTCAATTTTAGTCATAAGGCAAATTGTACTTTTTCTGATCCCAACAAAAAGTACCGAGCAATTTTCGAGTTTTTTCTTTTCTCAATATATCGATGACATAAAGTACAATGAATGGGTCAATTCTTCTTTTTCACGTTGATAAAACTTATCTCACCGCTGCCAACAGCAGCATGAATAAATCAGGGAGAAATCACATAGAAAGAAAAGTATGATGCATGGAATACCTGTATCCTCGGTAAATGAATATCACAGTATCGTTCCA